>OX454529.1:10403626-10426126 GCA_949715645.1 Portevinia maculata
TAAAAGGAAAAAACGTATTTCAGTTCGTTTTCCCGCACACATAGTGGCTGACGTGTGCTGCACTCATTCACCAGTGTTATTGTCGCTCCTCTTTGTTCTTTCACGTTGCCCCGAGGGCGTTTGAATACGAGTATTTCCTTTTTGAAAAGATACCTCACTTTCTTTGGTCTCGCATCTCGAATGTATCTGCCTATGAAATCGGCGACATTAGAAAGGAATATTCAAAAAGCTCTGCCGTTTCTGATTTATAAAAGATTCGTTATATTTATTTTTTGCTTGTTGTATCTACGAATACAATGGCTAACGCTGGACCGGAAGGAATTTGTTTTTTCCTGCATCCTTTTGAAGCAAACTGCTGCTGCCAGGAATAAAGAAACATGGAACAGGCCTTGCCTTTGTTCTTTCACTCCAATAGTAGCATCGCACACATTTTGCGGAATAACAAAGGACCGATTTCAGATCTTTTCAATAATAATTTCACCAGTAGGTACCTACACTCATTCGTTGCTTTCAATGTCCTGGTGTAGTAAATGATGTTTCTTTTCATACAGAAAAAAAAGAGGAAGAAGAAAACCGAAATGTTATCAGGACATGAGCACGCCACCCTCTGCAACACCTTTCACCATAAAAATCTTCGCCTTCTATGCATCTAGTACGTCTATTAGGAGCACTGACATGGTCTGTCGGTGTCTATTGCCAGGACATTTGCATGGGTTTCAAGTTGACAACATTAACAGACTGCTAGCATTGCATCAAGGATGGATATTTACTACAATGAGCAATCTTTGAGTCGCTACCCGCGCCGCTGTTGAATTACACTAATGAATTGTCTGTGTGTACGGTTGAGGCAGTCCGGTCGGGTTTAAATTTTTGTTTTCATCCCCTTCCTCTGTTCTGTGCAGGATTATTTCTATCTGGTTTTATATTTGTAATTTATGTGGGAATGAGCAGGTTCAATTTGCAAGGCAACTAATAGTGTCTAATATTTTAGCCTTGCTCATTTATCGAATGGGGAACTGGCTGTTGGCTTGCGAAGTGAATGCGCCCCAAATATCACCGGGAAGGATGTATGTAGTTCCTCCTGTTTTGATGGCCGGCATACAATCGATATGTACACCAAACACTGTGCGGATTCATTTGTAAAACTCGTTGGCCATGTACCTAGCAATAGGCTAGGCCATTCTCTTTAATGTTCTTTAAACTGTTTGCAGTTCGTGTTCTGTGGACGGGCGATCCAGATGTTTGTCCTGGTGCGAGCCTGTATCATGTGTGTTTACATTATTTGCCGGCAAAATGTATAAACCGGGAGTGGGTGCGGGAATAATAGCTCTGTCGTACCCTAAGCTGATAATAGTCTATGCGAGCCAAACTAGTTGCAGGGTAGGCCTTCGTCAAAAGATGGTCTAATAAATGCATCCATCTTTTTAATTATCGGGTTTAGGGTCAGTTCATTGGTGTGTGCTGTGGGGTCGTTGACACGCAGTCCGCGCAAACAGGGCCTAAAACCTAACTCCTCCAAACATTTGATACGGATGGAAGGGACCTACGCTACGGCTAAGGAAGGATAAATTCATTAAACAGTTAGATACAAATATAAGTAAGGTTCGTGACAGGATTTGTATAAAAATAAAATGCAGTAGAAGTAGTAACGTCAATTGAAGCAATTTTTAAGGGTGCGGTGAGCCTTTAAGAATTTAGATTTATTTTTTTTTTTTTTTTTTTTTTTGAGATTTCCTATTTATTTATTTATTTATACATAATTGATTTTCCATAAGATGTGCTTAAAATATCTGCGAAGCTATAAAATAGCTTATCTGCAGAAGGTTGTTTTTTTATCGAATTCTTAACATTGATGTGAACAATTTTTTTTTTTTTTTTTTTTTTTTTTTTGTATGTACATAATTATTTAGATTATATCTTTTAATATTTTATGTTTTAGCATTAACCCGAATCATCCTGGCGTGTCCATATGGCAACGCAAGACTTATATGCACTTTGGTGAGTCTCAACCGGTAACAAATACACACAGGTGTGCATGCTTACATTTTTTTCCATCGCAAGACATCTGCCTTGCATATTGGGGAGTCAGTTTTATTGTGTGCTTTGTTGTTCATGGGGAGAGTGTGCCAAATTTGATAGTAACAAAAAAAAATGTTCAGGAATTAGTGTAATGGCTTACAACAAAAAGTAAGTACTCGTATATCAATATTATTTTTAGTGTACATTATTTGTAAGTGGAGTGTTGCAGTACTTGGCGATCTGAGAATAACGGATTCACCGTGTTCACTGATGAAAACCATGCTAATGCAGTTGTCGCCAATGGCCGAGATGCATCGCACTTGTTCGTGTCGAAGGATGATCTTCTGTGCATCTTCGAGACACTAAAGAATAAAAAGTCGGCGGGGATGGATGGTGTCCCAAACGTCGTATTGAGACACCTGCCTCTGGAGGCTGTAGATATTTTCACCACGCTGTTTAACAATGCGCTGAATAATGCATATTATCCGGCGCATTGGAAGGTAGCTGTGGTACACCCTATCCCGAAAAAATGTAAAGATAGGACGAACCCTGCCAATCTCCGGTCAATTAGCTTGCTTCCGAATATTAGCAAGGTCTTTGAAAAGGTTGTAAATAGAGCCCTGTTAAAGTGGGTCGAGGACAATAACATAATCCCGGACAACCAGTTTGGTTTCAGGGCGAGGCATGACACTATTCATGCCGCGTCGAAGCTGGTTTCCGACATTCAGTGGAATAAATGCAAGAACCAATGCACGGGTGCTTGTCTGGTTGATTTTGAGAAGGCTTTCGACACCGTATGGTTAGAGGGACTTTTCTACAAGTTGACCAGGCGGGGGATGCACAAACCTTTGCTATATGTAATTTATAATATGCTTATGGGAAAGAAGTTCGTTGTCAAATGTGGCAACGTGACTTCGAGCAGAGTCTTTGAAATTAAAAACGGTTTACAGCAGGGGGCGGTCAATTCTCCGATCCTGTTTAACATTTACACGAGTGATCTGGTGGGTTCACTCAGCCATGCTATAGCGTATGCCGACGATTTGGTGGCATACAGATCAGGTCCTAAAATCGAGGTCATTAATATCCTTTTGCAGCGTGACTTCGATCAAATTAAGCGATATTGCGACGACTGGAAGTTGAAAATCAACTTTCAGAAGACGGAAACAATCTTGTTCAGAACTCCATTGGCTGGGGCCTCTAGGGATACCAGAAAAAACTGGAAGAAATTGGCCATTATTGGACAAAATGGGCAGCCATTGGCGGTGAGAAGCGTAGTTAGATATCTGGGTATCTGGCTTGACCAGTATCTGTATTTCGATAGACATATAGTTGCTTGTCTTGCTGGGGCCAAGAAGGCTTATGCTCTGACAAGGAGACTGTTTCATAGCAGTCAACTTGACTCTAGGGTGAAGGTCATTTGCTACGTGGCCCTTATAAGGCCGATCATCGCTTATGGTTGTCCATTGTGGTTTAATATAGCGCCTAGTTATATGGAAAAGATTCGGGTTTTGGAGAAACAATGTCTTAGGACCTGTCTCCGGTTGTTCCGAACGCCCGAATCCAATTATATTAAATACTATCCCAACAAGGTCCTATACGATGGGGCTCAGTTGAATAGGATTGACAATTTCCTCATTAAGGTCACTCGAAGGCACGTTGCAAGGGCGATGGCCAGCGACAATAGTCTGATCATTAGGGCTTACTACCCCAATGAAATGTACATTGAGAGTACGCTCCGGTCTGGCTTTATCCCGCCAGAGGCATTTATCCATATTGATGCAAAAGGGCTGGTACAGACGAGGGATGGTATCCCGGTATTATACCACCGCTACCGCAGTGCGAGAGATAAGCGGCTCATCCGCGGCGAGGACGTCGCCAATGCTCATGAGCTCCTCCGTTTTAGTACCGCAATAGCGGAGAGGGATAAATTCGATACAGAAAAGCAATTTGCCGAATTTTGGTGGCTTTTTGAGGGTGGAGGGTTCAACATGCCCTCCCAAGACGGTGCGTTACTCTAGGTAACATCCTCTTAGTTTGTAAGATAGATTAAGTTAGCTAGGGCGTTTCTGGGAGGGGCCGGGCTCGCCAACTTGTGGTGGTGCTTCCGGGAGGTGATTGATTCTGTAAGGCATCAGTCAGCTCACGGCGGCGCATGTGCACGTTGACGACTGCCAGGCGCTCGGAAAGCAATTGGGATTTTGACCACTTGTTTCGTAATGCAACGAGTGCTCAGAATCCTAATTATAGTTAGAATATGTTAAGTAGTTTAAGTAAGTAGAGTAGGTAGTTTGTAATTTGTTTTTTTATATAAAAATATAAAACAACGCTTACACTGAGGAATCTGACGAGTCCTTTGGCGCATCGGTTCAATTTTAACCACTATGTTTAGGATAGTTTTAATGTTGTATATTTTTTCCATGTTTTCAGACTTTTCGAAACTAAGCATGAATAACGGAAGTCCGCGTTTGACAACAATTTCCTCGTCTTGTTCCGTTTTTTGCTTTTCTATAAATAACGAAAAAACCCTTCATTTAGAAAAAAAAAAATATTAAAAATATAATCTGATTAAATTAATAAATAATTTTTATACTAACTTACTTGCTAAATAAATAAATTAAAATTAAAGTGAATTTAATAAATATAGGTTAACAAAGAAAAATAAATAAATTAACATTAAAGTGAACTTACAAATTAATTACTAAATTTGTGTATAAATTAACAAAAAAAAAAGTAAATAAATTAACATTGAAGTAAAATAAACAAATATATAAACAAATTTGTAAATAAATTAACAAAACAAAAAAGTTTATTAAATATGTATATAAATTAACGAATAGATTAATAAACAAGAACCTATGTTCATAAATTAGGGAAAACATATTGTATTGACAAATATGTATTTGTATATATCTAAATAAACAAAATAAATAAATAAAATAAATATATATACATAGATACATGCATAAATAAGTTAACAAATAAATAAATTAACATAAAAGAAATAAAGATAAACAAAACAAAAAAAAACAAATAATTCAGGTATTTGGAAGAGAACATGTGTAAGTCAGTCTTATTATTAGTTAGCATTATTCAAAGCATTTATTAGGGGATTATCGGAGAAGTTGCATCTGATGAAGAACGTTTCAATAAGCTTTCGAATTCTATCGCAAATCAACTCAACATTAGCTCTGTTATGCAGATCAAAAGTGGAGTAGTGCCAAGGAAGGTTCATCATCATTTTTAATAATTTGTTTTGCTGTATCTGCAATTTTTTGATGTGTGTGGAATCAGCACATTTTCCCAAAACTTGACAGTCATAAAGCAAAATTGCCTGGAAAATAACCTTGTGTATCAATATTTTGTTGTCGTTGGACAATAGAGAACTCCTGTTAACAAAGGGATACAGCATCTTAATTGCAATACCAATTTTGTGTAATGTCCTTGCAGTTTGTTCCTTGAAGGTTAGTTTTGTATCAAGATGAACACCTAGATATCTAACAACCGGCACCCAGTTTATCTGATTGCCATTGTTCTTGAGGATGTCCGAATAAAGGTGAAAATGATGGCAGAGATCACCGAGCTTTCAATTGGTACCATTCACACCATTCTTCATGACCATCTTAACCTTTCAAAGGTCAGTGCAAGGTGGGTGCCACGAATGCTCACAGCGCCTCAGAAAAAACTGAGAATCGTATGCTGTAGAGAGCTTTTGGAGATGTGTAGTGAGAACGCTTACGGTGTTATGGATCGAATTGTTACTGGGGACGAAACATGGGTCCACCACTATGACCCTGAAAGCAAACAAGAGTCCATGCAGTGGCATAAAAAAGGAACAGACCACCCGAAGAAGTTCAAAGTCACTCCGTCTGCCGGGAAGTTCTTGACCACAGTTTTTTGGGACTCAAAGGGAATCTTGCTCATTGAGTAGAAAAAAAAGTTGAAACCATCAACGCCACATCCTACGCTTCCACTTTGCATAATTTGCGGGAGGAAATTAAAAAGAAAAGACGGGGTAAACTCGCAGCGGGTGTGTTGCTTCTTCATGACAACGCTCCTGTTCACACGGCGGGAGTTTGCAAGGCTGCTGGGCGAGATTGTGGTTTCGAAGAAATCCAACACCCACCCTATAGTCCAGACCTTGCCCCTAGTGATTATTTCCTGTTTCCGGATTTGAAAAAAATGTCTTCGTGGAAAAAGATTTTCGGATGATGAAGAACTCAAGTCGGCAATAAATGGGTATTTTGCAGAGAAAGGGGAAATTTATTTTTTGATGGTTTAAAAAAGCTTATCTCAAGATCTAACAAATGCATTGATGTTAGGGGAAATTATATTCAAAAATAAAGACAATTTAAATTTAATTCACATTTTCCTTCATATTGATACCGAGAATATATTGAACGCCCCTCGTATATGTTGTAATAGTCTAAAAAATGTATCTCAAAGTATGCAGGAAAAGAAAGGAAGGAAAGAAAATAAATTTGAATCCAAAACTACTGAAATAAGAGGTTCTACGCTGAAGAGATACATTTTAACGCGCTTTCAGAGTATTCAAGGTATAGGTATGGTCCTGATTGAGTGAGGAAGTTGATTAAATAAAATGTTGGTTTGGAATAATTCGGAGGAGCTGTTTCCAAACTGCACATTGCACCGCGTGTTTTCAAGTCGACAACTGGATCAGTCCTGCCGGGATTCTGATTCGGTCATCGCCACGTAGAGCTTCTGACGATGAACGCTATTCTATGCGGCTTTAAAGTCGACGAAAAGGTGGTGGGTGTCGACTTGAAATTCGTTGGCCTTTTCCAGGATTTGCATCACTGTGAAGATTTGGTATATTGTCCATCTGCCGGGCCGGAAGCCACACAGGCGCAGGTAAGTGTGATGCAGAACAGCTTCAGACGCTCACATAGTCCGTTGGATAGGATCTTATATCGACACTAAGCAGGGATATGCCTCGATAGTTCTTGCAAGACATAGGATCGCATTTTTTGAAGATGGGGCATATGGAGCTGATAGTCCAGTCATCGGGCACGCTCTCTTCCACCCAAAATTGGTTGATGCTTTGCTGAATGCCACCAAAACATCATCTCCGTAATTGAAGAGCTCCGCTAGTCAGCCATCAAAGCCGGCGGCCTTATTGTTCCTCTGCTTTCTTATAGCTAAGGCTACCTCTTCTGTACTGGGTGGTGAAATCTGTTCTTCATTGACAGGACGTGGGTTCTCGTCTTGCCCTATCAGTCTCTCTACCTGGTGCCCATTTAGCAGCTGTTGCAAATGATGCTTAAATAAATCTTCCATTCCCTATGCTTCGGTTTCCGTCGCTGTTTCGAAGAGCCTGCGTTCCGGTCTTAAAGCCACCAGCCAGATGCTTCGCTTTCTTGTGAAATCTCCGGATGTTCTTTCGATCGCGAGACTCTTCGATGTCCTTGAGCTGGGAGACTGCGCGGGATCTTCTTCTCCTCCCTTCTCTAGGCTCGATACTCTTTCCTCGCTGCCCTTGTTTTGCCCCGCAGCGTTTTTAAATACGCAACGTCTGTCACTGTCTTCCGGTAAACGTATGAATCACCATATCAGGCGCTTTTTCTCTGGACTGGCTGTTAACTGACGGTGGTCTCGGCTTCCTCCTTGATGATGTAGCGATATCGTTTCCACATATTGTTGGCGCTTGTGGGTGATTAGTGCACAGAGGTGGAGTATACGCGAGGTGTGCTAAGGCGTCCAACGTCGAGTTTCTTCTTTTGGCCAGTTCGCAGTTTCTTCTCGTTGGAGAGTCGAGTTCTAAAAAGGTGTCTCCATATCCGATTCTGGTGTCTCTTCCATAACTAACTTTTTTTAACGTGCTGGATATGTAAGTCATCAAGCCACGGCACAACACCCAACCTCGGGGGACAGTTCCAGCATACCTTGAGGAAGAAATGTTAGTACTCGACTTTGGGACTATGAGCGCCGCCGTTCACCCATTAAGGGCTCATCCGCCACCCTCTCTTTTTCAGTATGCATGCAGTAATGCATGCAGTAACGCACATGCAACTCAGTTCATAGTCCGTTGAGGTTCCGGGTCGTGATCTTGAATGAGGGGTGTCCATATCCGAGGCTGGTGTCTCTCTCGTAACTAACTTTTCTTAACGTGGTAGATAAGTCATCACCCCACGGCACAACACCCAACCTCGAGGGACAGTTACAGCATACCTTCACGAAGAAGTACCAGTACTCGACTTCGGAAATATGAGCGCTGCCGTTCACCTATTAAGGACTCATCCGCTGCCCTCTCTTTTTCAGTATGCATGCAGTAATGCATGCAGTAACGCACATTAAGCATGCGTGCAGTCAGAAATTGCCATCATTCAGTATGCCTGATCAAAAGATCTAGGTACTGTCACAGAAATTCACTTTACGACAAGTCAAACCGGAAAAGTTATACCAAATTGTGCTGTTCTACTACTGGATCTAGAAACCGAGACAATTTGCAGCAAGTTCTCCTTTGACATAAAAAAATCATCTTCTTGATACACATCTGTTTCAGCCATAAGGTATCTGACACCCTGACTGTTGACTACACCATTGATTCTATCTAGTGAATTCACCCGCCGTACGCCCTCTTTCTGAGGGGCTCCTGTTTGACTTCTGATACTCGACCAGGCAGTCAATTACGACAGAGTGTGGCTATTTTCTTTGTGTTTAACACTCGCGCGTATAAGCTCAGTAAATCACGCCCGCATGAGCGAGTCCAATACCCACTGGTTACCACGGTGAAGTAAAGTAAGCATATTCGAAGTGTATGAGACAGTGCTAATGATGCCAATCAGAGTCTACCCCCCACCACCCAACCATTTGTTTACTTTGAACAAATTGATGTGCACAAGTTCCCACAGAAAACAAAACTGAATCGTGAGTGGTTGGTGTGGGTGCCGACGGCATAACCAACACCTCGGTCCCTGTTCTAACTCCATCACGAGAACAGTTGCATCAGGGATAAAGCAAACTTTGTTCGTATTTAAAATCGAATGCTGACCCTTTTGATCCCTGTAAGATTACATTACCCCCCAAGGTAGTGGTACATATCTATGCAAATTTCTCTTCCTTAAAAGCATCCGAATAAATGCATTGAAATATGTTCAGCAAGGTGGTCCCATGACGGTTGTTTCTGCTTCCACTTCCACTTTTACTCGAACAACGTTGCTTCCAATTTATTGATACAAATGGAAAAACCATCAGCTCTATACGGTATCGATGTTTCTTTATGGAGAATTGTTTGCTTTAATCATCTCTTCTGCTTTTGACTGATTCTGTGTTCTTCTTTTTTTTCATTTTACAGTGGTCAATCAGCGATACGAGCCGGAAGTACAAAACCCTGGTGGTTTTATCGGCAGCAATGTCCTAATTAAGTGCAACATCCCATCCTTTGTGAAAGAGTATGTGACAGTGACGTCTTGGTTGCAGGAGCCCAACTTTAACATATACCCATCGCTGGAGGGAGGTAAGCAAGCCTTTTAAATATTCCTATCAAACTTTATAGCATAGTGGTAGGGTTGATTTGCCAGTATCCTGTCCACTGTATTGTGACGTAATGGCATCGGTATGTTGATCGATGCATTGAAGAAAAAACAAACAAAAAATTGAAAACCATTCACCTAATTGAACACGATAATTTGGTATTTATCTATCCATCGGATGGGGCACATTTTTTTTCTATCAATTTTGTTTTTCTCCAACTCAACACCTTGTCAGTGGAGGACATTTTTTTTTTTTTTTATCGAATTTTTCACTACAGAAGATTAAATGGAAATTCTCGGAGCTCTGTCCATCGAATTTATTCATCCATCTACGAATTTTGGCTAACGGCTACTCTACACCATATATGTAAAATGTACACACACACACACACCCACATCGCGATAATGGTAACGCAAACGAACCGAATTCTTTACATTTGTATTTTAAACACTGCCTCATGTTCTGGTCAGATTGAACAGTGGAATTTTATAAATCGGATTTCGCCGGAAGTCAAATGTGGGGAATTAGATAAATATTGTGGAAATCCCTTTAAAGTGATTCGATTTTCATCCTTTTTTACAATGGAAAGCTGAAGAGAAAATAAAAAAAAAATGTCCGAACAAATTCCGAACATTTGAATTTAAATTATTTTTTACAGGGCAAAAAGGCAAAAGTTTGCGCTGCAGATTTAGTTATTATGTAACTGCATTTGTTTTAAGACTTTCGCCGATGGGGGTATTTGTGCGTTGCATCACGGTCTTTTAGTATTTTTAGGATTTTTTTTTATTTCGTTCGGCCTATTTGTTTATTTATCGCATGGAAGGATTATGATGGAAAAACATGGTGATTCATTAAAGGACTCGCATATGGTGTTGATTGATTTTGAAAAGGCCTTTGACAGACAACCAAGGAATCTGTTATGGGTGGCAGTAAGACAGCGAGGAGTTCTAGAGACTTGCGTACAGATGATCATGGACATGCATGAGGGAGTCAGGACAAGAGTAAGATCAAGCCACCGAGGAGTTTGCAATCAACGTCGATGTCCACCATAGAAGCGTCTTAAGTCCATTGATATTTCATACAACCCTCGATAATCTGCTTGAAGGAAAAGTGACGGACCCCAAAGTGCATCAGTTATTCTTCGCTGGCGATGGAGCCATCATTTGCGAGGATCAATCGTCCCTGCAACGAGCAAGTATGGATGCAAGTTTTCGATGGGACGTGTCTGACTTGTCCGTTTCTCCAGATAACACGTTCACTAAACTGAGACTTCAATAACTCGATTCTTGCACCCTCTTTATGGCTTGCGGCACCGTCCTGTTGGAACCACATATCACTGATGTCCAATTCATGCTCAAAGAAATAACCTTCCAACATGTCTCTGTATCGAATACCATTTACTACGTGACGACTTTTCGATGAAAAAATACGGCCCAATGACGCCACCGGCATGAAAACCGCACCAAACACTGACTTTTTGCGGATGAAGTGCTGTTTCATGAAGCACATGAGAGTTCTCATCTGTCCAGTAACGCATATTTTGCTTATTGACGAAGGCGTTTAACAAAAGATACGCTTCATCGGTGAAGTTGATTTTGCGATGAAATTCTTCATTTTCTTCGATCATGTCCAGAGCCCAATTCGAGAACGTACAACGCTTCATATGATCAAGTGGCTTTAGTTCTTGAGTCTGCTTGATCTTGTAAGGGTGTAGGCCAAGATCATTACGCAAAATTCCCCATAATGTGGTCTGGCCTGGGAGAGGCACAACTCCTGAGAACGCCGTGAAATTGACTGATTTGGGTGGTTTGCGACGGACGCCTGCAATATTCTCCACACCTCGGGCAAAACGTAGTCTCACTAGTACGGCAACATCAAGCAGCGAATATTCTGACTCGAATTTTGCCACTAGACTATGAATAATTGCTGGTCTATTGGGACGAGAATGACAGACGAAAATTGGCATTAACGCTCTTAAAGTTGCGAAAACCGACTCGGAATTTCGGTAGTTCATTTTCATTATTTGTAAATGTTGTTGTTTCGTGTGTTTCTCTATTATGAAAATGTTGATTTTACTGAATATTTTGACATTGACAGTTTGGTAATTGGTTTAAGGGTGCGTTCACACTGAAAGTTTGAAGTTGTCAAGTCGCTAATGAAAAACCCTTTACATTGTCTTCTCACTGGCTCCATCGATTGTTCTTCTCTTCTAAGTTCTTTGACACCAACGCTGGCAATTTAAGAAGATCCCCCCTCGTTTCTACCTTCCCACCAATCGCACGTCATATGCCTTGAACAAGCGCATCTGCCGCATGTTGCAGAAGGTCAATTCTAACCCAGTCATCTTTCGTTTGAATCTCTGCACTTCCTCCCTTAAATCTGCCCTCATCATCTGACCCCACACAGCAGGAATTAGTTTGAGAATACGTTTAAGTTGGGTGATATAATTTTGATGGGGGGGGGGGGGGGTCCCCCACCAAATAATAAATATTATATTCCATAAAAAGTACCTTAATCGAATATATATGTATGGCTAAAACAAATCGACGAAGCAGCGAGAAATTTGTGCACGAAATTCAACGCATCAAGGACATTGTAATTAGCTTAGTAACGGCCGAGTGCAACCATCATACATTGACTTTGTTTTTTTTTCCATATACTCCCGTTAAATTTAATTATTTACTTTACTGATAAAAGTGGCTGCCACTGGTTCCCACAGATTGATGGAGTCAGTGTGCCTTCATGCGAGTCCTTCGATGTGTAATGGTTTTTCCAACCATCCGTATGTCTTGTTATTTTTTACTTCCTCTTGCTCTGTTTGGCTGGATAATTTTTATTCCTTCAGAATAGCCAATAAGCGGCTAATACCCAACCCACCGTCGAGTTAATGCCTTGCAACAGCTGCTGATTGTCGTGTCTTGTCGAGAATCATCCATCTCCTCAACGAAACTGGCCTGAACACCTGAACATGACAACCAGGCTCCTCCAAAAAGTGTGTGTTGTTCGCCTCCAACAATTTTACGCCGATTCCGGGATTGCAAATTTGAAAAGCTTCTCATGAAAATGTTCACTCTTTGAAGTGACGTACTTTCCGCATGAGGTGGTAGGCCAGTTGAAATTCATTTACTCGTAGCTTAACTGGGGGAAATTGAATCTGGAACTCCACTGACCCATTCTGCCCACAGGTTTAACCTGATAACCCGATTAATACACTCCCACGAAATATATGTTAGTAATTCCAGAAATTTAATATCTGCCCTACAGGAAATTATTTCCCAATAATTGCAATTAAAACGATAGCAGTAATATTTTAATCATAAAAGTATCTCTGTTTGATGAGTCCATTAGTCAGTAATGTGATAGTGAAAGAAACGCAATGGAATGCGCATAGGAAAGGAAAATTGCAGTCAATTAGTGGCAACTCTTAGTTCTGGGAAAATTTAATTAAATACCAAATGCATTTGCTAGGCGGATGGTTTCGTGTTACGGTATTCAGTCGATGCTCGGATCCCCTGAAATTATGAAAAAAAGGATTCACTGGATTCACCATGGCAAGATGGGAGTGAAGTTATTTTAAAAACAACGTTGGCACCCCATGAAGGATTCAAGTCTTTATCTGATGTTGTATCCAGCGACATTTTTGGGATAGCAATTTTGTGCAAGAGGCAAATCCTTTACTGGGTACCAAGTCATTGTGGCTCACTGTTACAAACTCTTCCGTTACAAACAACACAGCCATATATGTACAACAAGTACCATAAGAACGCAGGTAGGATAAGTCCAGATGATACCAGTTTGGTGACAAAATTATTTATTTATTTATTTAAGTAGATATTTGAAGGCTTACACAGTAAGATATATATTATATCTTTTAAAATAGTGATAAGCTGATTAATCGATTTACAAGGAACAATGAGGACTACCATAAAACGAAGAGCATAATATTTAGAAATTAAAAAAAATAATAATATAAGAATATAAACGGCCGATTCAAATTCATAAATACAATAAGATTTAGTTACATGAGAATAATATAAAAACAAGTTTCAAAAAATTGTAATTACAGAAAATTTTAAATTTACAAGGAACAAGTAAAATTGACTGGCAGACAAGAAAGATCTTAGTTCAGTAGAAAATGTGTTTTCAATCCTATTTCTCTGATTTGGCGCGGTAAGGATTTCCAGAGTCTAGTGGCATTAACAAAAAATTGACGTTCAGACGTTAAACAAGAATAGCGCGGGGATACAATTTGTCTAGTCCTGATGGATGCACAAAACGTTAAGCGGTTAAAAAGGTTGCGGGGTTGACGTGAATAAATTATATTATGTAACATTAAAATGGTACGGTACTTTAAAAGTAAATCAAACGTAATATTACCGATCCGGAAAGAAAACAGTGAACTGTGGTCGTATCTTCGAAGACCGAAGATATATCGAGCTGTGTTGTTGTAGGCTACATTAAGAGGCCTCTACCCAGAAATCGAGCAAAAGTGGACAAAATGGCATTCTGTTTCTCAAACTGATAAATTATTACTGGAGCTACTGAATTGAAACTTAATCCACTTGAAAGAACATAATTTCCTCTTGAAAATGATCGGAATAGTTTTTTTTTAAAAAAAACATCTCAGTTATATTTTATTTAAAGAATTCCCAAAGGTGTTTGGGAAAATTTGCATAAAATCGATTTACTATTTTCCAAACCATGAAAAGACAGAGTACTATACTTCTGAGATCACTAACTCAGCTAAAAGGTAATATCCAAAACAGCAATATCGTCGAGACAGATCTTGAAATTTTACACTGGTTTGGAAAATACAGGTGTTTAAAAACAAACAATATTTTGAAATATTGAACTACTTTTTTCATGTGAATATTGATGCACGTATGTTTCAACTTTTACTCAGAACAACAAAGTATCATATCAGCTAACAGATCCAATAAAAAATATATATATATTTACCTATATTTTGTCACAAAATACCGAGTTTAAATTACATATTTTTTCAAAAAATTATTTTGTACGTTGCTTAGTTTATCAACTCTAGCAAGAAATAATTCCGGATTTCCCCGTGAAGGTGGCGGTAGTTGTGTGGCCTTATCTGAACAGCCAATCAGAACAGTACGCAATCAACCATAAAGTGATTATCTTGTGTTTTACTGCTCTCGGAGGTGTGTTCTAAATGAAACCGGTTTGGTGTGAAGTCTGAAGTGCGATTTCAATAAAAGAAATCAGCAGATCTATTTCTGTGGCGATTCGAAGTGATTTTGTATTTTTGTTTCGCTGACTGAAAGTAAAAATGAGTGAGGGGTTGATAAAGGCACTTTTCAAGATGTGGATCTAGCTTATACTTTCAGTTTAAAATTCGTTTACAGAAAATTATTTAAACTAATAAACAATACTACAAAAACAAAATCATGATATTACTCAGGATTTCCAGATAGATACCCTAAAGTTTCATTGCTAAATCGTTGTAGAAAAGTTGATTATTGAAAAGTGCATAGATAGGTACCCTTCACTCCGTGAATATTATCGAGTCTGGGTGGATTGGAAGATTGGTGAATGGTGGTTTAGGCTAAAGGTGATAATGTAGCACTGCGCTGTTGCCGTTTGTGGGCAATTATTATTTTTTTGCGCTGTTGCCGTTGCCTTTGGCTTTATTATTAAGCTAGCCATTATAATAAAATAATCAATAAGGACATTTTGACTGCATACGTACTTCCTACTAGGTACAGAAAATGCGTACAATAAGAGAAATCAGGTAAAAATAAATCCTAATAACAACTTGAGAGAAAGGCTGCCTAGGTAGGTACGCAATACATTTTAAATGGTGTCGTCGGTTTTTTCATAATGCTTTTTTTAAAGGCGTATTGACTTGACCCAGGTATGTAAAAAAAATATAATAATTGAAAATACTAGAAGCTAGAACTAAAAATATCAGGTTTTCTATCCTTATAGAGGTAGGTATGCAGAATTACATTGGTCGGGGTTTTTTGACCTGGGACTACGGGAGCTCGATGTTTAATTCTTTGCGTTAGTGCAATATATGTGAGTGAAAGGATTGCAATCCAAGGAAATCCTACTGTAGGTATAAAATGTTATGTGAAGAGATACTGTAGCGACAAGGAAATAACGCTTATAAAATAGTTTGAAGAACAAATTATGTATTCATTCAGTACCT
Source organism: Portevinia maculata (assembly GCA_949715645.1). Taxonomy (NCBI): domain Eukaryota; kingdom Metazoa; phylum Arthropoda; class Insecta; order Diptera; family Syrphidae; genus Portevinia; species Portevinia maculata. The sequence continues at coordinate 10,419,315 of OX454529.1, forward strand.
ACCTATTTACCCATTGAAAAGTGAGAAGTGTAGACCTATACTATATACATAATTACGAGTGATTTTTTTAGTGAAGAAAGACACATAGAACTAAGGAAAAGGATCTTAAAATAACAACCTTTAGTGAAAAAAAATGGGAAAAAGAAAGTTATGCTACAAGTCAAAGGGAAAAAGTACACTAGCAGCCAACAGGAGACGTGTATTGCAAAATAAGTAAGTTAATCTGCCTTTGAGTGGGCTAACATCAACTGTCCGGGGTTTATAGGATAAATCTACTTTTTCAAACATTTTTTTATATTGTATGTTTTTTTTTTTATTTATTTAGTTTAAGGAAGTCAAGACAAAATCCTGAAAATACTCAGATTGCCAATGGAAGCCAGCATCAAGTTTCAGAAGGTGAAGGTGGTCTTAAAACTAATGAACATTTTGAGTTGAAAGGCCCAATATCAGAATCGGAAAGCCTAGAAAGTCTGATAATGGAAAGAGAGACATCTGCGATCGATTCCGTTGCCCTCATAGAAGGAAGAAGGATAATTGACCTTCAATACTTTTTTAATGAGTTGAAAGCAATAGACCAATATTGCCCAGCACTCGGTTGCAGTTTAAACAATATAAAAATTGTTAAAGAAGTCCGAGTGGGTTTTGCAAGTTCGATCTGTTTAAGATGTGAAATGTGCAATTATGAGAGCCGAGTGTTCCTAAATAAGAAAAATCCAGATGCAATGGATGTTAACACTGCTGCTGTTTTGGCCATTACCAGTGTAGGTTGCCGATACTCACAGTTAGAGGAAATCGTATCTATATTCGATACTCCATGCCCATCATTTAAAATATATAGTGAGATTTAAAAACAAACTGGGGATATCTGGAAAGCCGTGGCAGCAAAAAATATGTTGGAGGCTGCTAACGAAGAGGCTGAGCCCGCCAGACAGCGTGGTGATATTGATCCGGTAGATGAAATTCCGTTTATAACTGTGGTGACAGATGCTTGCTGGAGCAAACGATCTTACAGGAAAAATTTGTCTGCTCTGTCAGGTGCTGCTGTTGTGGTGGGGTTGCATACCGGTAAAGTAATTTCTTTAGGAATAAGAAATAAGTACTGCGTTACATGCGCTAGAAGTGATACGGAACAACAACAGGACCATGCGTGCAATATTAACCACAAAGGGCCTTCAACGCTGATGGAGTCAGAAATACTGCTACAACCATTTAAATCCAGTGTAGCTGAAAACGGCCTACGATAGGTATGTGACAATCAGTGGCGTGGCGTCCATATAACACGATTCCTACCGTCTTCCCTTTTAAAAATCCACCAAAAGTAAGCACTATCTGCCAAATAAATATATGAAAAATGAAACCCGTCCCGTATTTTAATTATAAAATAAAATCTACACACACACTCACACATAAGCTATCGAATAAGTTTAATATTTTCATTCTACCTCTCGTCTGTATCTTCATACCTCATTCAAGAATCAAGATTCAACCACATTCCACAATCCACAAATCACAAACAACAAACCAACGAAGAGTCACAAAAATACTTTTAGTAAAAAGTTTTCAACTACCGCTGCTCTCTATAATAGAATAAAAAATATTTTTCCGTCTTATTTACTTGTTTTATATCCCTTTCTTCTACAAGCATTGCGGTTCCGATCCTCTTTGTTCAACACCCGCTTTTATATTCAAAGAAAAAGACGCTACATTTCGTCTTATAAACCAAATCTCACGCTGAATACTTGGAATTGTTTCATTTCATTCTCCCTTTTGCGATTAGCATTGCGTTTCAATCGGAAGATACTCGTATCAACATGTTGCAGGAATGCAGGTGCTACGTTTGACTCGTTTTTTTTGCAACATTGTGTCTAATAACACGGTGTTCTTTGACTTATTTCTTTTTTCTTATGACATAATATCTGAATGTGTTATGTGGGTTGATTCTTGATTTTGAATTTGATGTTGATATTGATACTCGTATGCGTGTTGATGTAAGAAGTTGAGCTTTCATTTTTCTCTCTTGTGATAGTTAATGCTTCGATGTTTTTACAAATTTATTCTTATACTTTTGTCTTATGAAATAAAATATGGTAGAATATTATGGCAATTTGTCAGCAGAGTAAATTCAGCATATCGCTTAAGAGAAGTTCATGTCAAATAAAATACCGATACCGACACTTGTTTTTTTTTTAAGCAGGAATTCAAATTTTAATTTAGAATCAGTTGGAATTTATTGACAGACTGCGTTGCACAAGTGCAATAACTTGAAAAAATCTTGTGTTTTGTAAAGCCAATTTGATAAAATCTTAAATTAAAATAGTGAAAAGTTAGATGTGAAAGTGAAAGTGAAAGTGAAGGTTAATGTGTAATTTTTTAGTTTCTTTTATTACCAACCAACTTACTGATAAAAACATTTTAGCTTCTTAATTTTAGTGCAGTTTTAGATTTTTTTTTGGAAATGTCTTTGATTAGTGTAGATTGGTGTTTAACTGATTTCCTCCTGGAGGATTCAAATAGTTTTAGTAAGCTATCTTTTCTTGATAAACAAATAGTTATAGACGTAGGGCGCTCTATGCCTTTTATAAATATTAATTACCAAAGGACACATTTTAATGTTTCCTTATACCAAAAATATAAGTGGCTAACTGGGAGTTGCAAGCTTAATAAAATGTTTTGTTTTCCTTGTCTTCTTTTTTCAAACTCCGCCAGTGTTTGGAGCCGAACGGGTTTCACTGATATAAATAATTTAGTTAATTCTTCGAAAAAACATATTAAGACAGAAAAACATATTCGTTGTTGTTTATCCCTACACGAATTCGGCACGAATCGCATTGAAACTTCTTTAGGAAATTCTTTCGTTGTTCATAATAAAAAAGTTGATAAAAATCGGAAACTAATGGAACGTTTTATTGACACGGTCATTTTATTAGGCAGACAGGAGTTAGCATTTCGCGGTCATGATCAAAGGTCTAGTTCAGATAATCGTGGCAATTATGTCGAAGCGGTTTATTTTTTATCTAAATATGACACTTTATTGGAATCCCATTTAGAGCAGTGTTCAAGTACACACAATCCAATTTGTTCAGGTTTATCCAACGATATTCAAAACGATTTGATACATAGTATCGCGGCGGTTATTAAATCCGAAATTAAAACGGAAATCAAGGATGCTCGGTTCGTGTCGATTATGATCGACGAAACACCAGATTTGAGTCATAGGGAACAACTGAGTGCCATATTTCGGTACTTGTCAGAGGATGGTATACAAGAAAGATTTCTTGGATTTTTTGACGTTAGCGCAAGTCGTAATGCAAATGAGTTATCCAATCATATATTTAAAATTCTTGAAACATACGACTGCAAGGAAAAGTTAATAGGACAATCCTACGATGGTGCCGCAGTTATGTCCGGCGAGGGGGGTGGTGTTCAAAAGAAGGTCCTTGATGAATGCCCGATGGCAAATTGTATTCCTTGTTATGCACATGTTTTAAATTTAGTACTATCCCGATCTCTAGAAAACATAGCAGAACTAAAACTATTTTTTGGCTATACTAATAGCATCGGTCGATTTTTTAATAAATCCACAAAGCGGTCCAATCTTTTAAAACAAATTTCCAATCGACGCATGCCAGGAGTATCGCAAACTCGATGGCATTATCATTCAAGAATAATAAACGTAATCTTTAACTGTAGAATAGATATAATTGAAACTTTTAGTAAAATAATTAATGACTCTAGGGAATGGGATACTGACACACTTTCGATGGCAGAAAGTTTATTAAATAAATTAGAGAGCAAGGAATTCTGTTTTTTGCTTCATACCCTTTCTGAAATATTTGCAAAGACCGATGTATTATTTAATTTAATTCAAAAAAAAACAAACAGACGTTAGTTATGCCAAGCAAGAAATCGAACGTTTTGAGCTCTGACTTTTTAAATATGTTTGAAGTTATTTATGACAGCGTAAATGATTGCATCGAACCTCCACGTAAACGCAGGTTGCTTGACTTCGATTTGAAGACGAATTATAAGCGCCTTTTTGTTGAAATTAAAGACAATATAGTTAGCCAAATAAATGCCAGATATAAATCATTTAGTAATCTTACATTTTTGGATTTACTAAATAATTTGAAGTATGACACTTTTTCTCGTTCCAGTCCAGATGTAAAAATATCTTCCCTAATTAAGTTTTTTCCTAGAATTTTTGACTTCACGGCATTAAAAAATGAACTTAATGTTTTATATTCTTCGTCGTCACTTCGGCAGTTTGAGGTTCTCGACCTTCACAACCATTTGAATAGTGAAGCATTGAAAGAAGTGTTCCCTCAAGTCTTAAACTTAAGTAGTTTACTTTTAACACTTCCCATTTCCGTCGCCTCCGTTGAGAGGTCTTTTTCTGCTTTAAAAAGAATTCATACTTATTTAAGAAACTCACAGGGCGAGGATAGGCTCTCTGATTTAGCCCTCATATCGATAGAAAGAAGACTTCTTCTTAAAATTAAAAATAGACCAAACTTCTATGAAAGGGTATTGGCAGAGTTTATCAAAAAAGATCGTCGAATAGCGTTAGAATACAAATAATTATAAAGAACTAATATTTTCACAAAACTTTTCACTTTTTTTTTTTTAAGTGTGTGAATTTTAGCTGTTTTTAATTTTGATTTATTTTTATTGCTGACATTATTATTTGTATCGTTTTTATATTTTAACAAATATAAAGAATTATCCATATAATTCTTCTGAATTTTTTGTTATTTTAAAATTACTATCCACATTATGCTGAATTTTTTTAAGTTATTGTATCATGCGTCTGTCAAGACCGGCTTCTTTTGAAGCCACTTTTGTTAATTGAAATATTAATGTCTTGAAGTATAAAAAATGTGGCTAGAATATTTTTGCTAAGTCAATGTGGAATGCATATTATGTAGATACAATATCCCCATTAAAAATTATTTTATTTCAGGTTTTAAAGATTTTTATTTTTATAGGTGACTAAATTTTTCAACGTCTTCCCTTTTAAAATTATCCACGCCACGCCACTGTTGTCATGCCATATATCACTAAAGGTACGCCCACTAAAGTACTTATGCAAGTGGATTGCGATTGGATTGCAAGTGGATGCTAGGTTGCAAGTCAAAGAGAGATGGCGCTTCACGTACCAATTTTTGTAGAACACTTTGGGTAGAGGCCTCTTAACAGATGTTTTTGTTTTGTTAGAGCTTCGTCAATATGGATGTAAACGTCAGATTTTATTCCGATGTCACGCAGTCGAAGTGGACCATTTTTTTTTGTTTACAATGAGATACTCGTATAATGGATTTTAAAATAAATTCTTTTTCATATGCGGATTGAAACTTAATCAGAATTGGTGGATTACGTGTGTTTTGTTTTGGTCTGACCCGATAAATGTTTTTGGGGGTAGGGGCCTGTTATACCGGAATCAGGAGCAGGGAAATTCTCTCTAAACATAATAAGCGGGCATTCATGTCCTACTTGATTCTTCTAAGGCGTTTGATATGGCTGGCCAGTAAGTTTTGTGCCGCAAGTTGTCTATAAAGTAAATATCGTCATACTAAGCTGATAGATTTCAAGCTGTAGGGGTAAATCATTCAATTTCAAACCCCCTGCCTATGATAAGTGGTGTTCCTCAAGGATCCATACTAGGGTCTTTGCTTTTCTCCCTTTTTCTGCCTTTTACCAGCTTTAATGACGGTGAGGCTATGGCATTCTTCGCATGGCGATATACAAAAAAAGTACAGAAAGCAGATGGCAGCTGTGCAGATCCGCGGAAGAACCTATCGAACGTTGGCGGAACCAGCCATTCTTGTTGTCGCAGAAGTGACCACAATAGACCTCCTAGCGGTAGAAAGGAAGTACGTCTACGACAAAAAGACGGAAATCAGAGTGGAAACGGCAACGAAAGAGGCCAAAGAGCTCACGAAACAAAAGTGGCGAAAGCGCTGGATCTTGGAAAACAGAGCGTGATGGACAGCGAGGCTGATCAGGAACGTGGCTGAGTGAAATGATCGGAAACATTTTGAGGTTAACTATTACACCACCCAGTTATTCATCGGACACGGATACTTCAACGCCTTTCTCCACAAGATCGGTAAAACGAATGAAATCTAAGGTCATGATCGGGCTAAACCGCAAAGACATACGCACACTGGCGGGGGTCCTCACAGGACACTGCGCAGTGGGCTTACACGCCGAGCGGCTGGACATAATGCACAACGATTACTGCAGGAGCTGTAGTAACGTCGAATAGATAGAATCTGTTCGTAACCTACTTTGTGAATGCCCTGCCCTTAGAACCCAACGGATTCAAGATTCTTGGCAGCTACTTCTTTGAGGAGCTGGAGGATCTGACCGATATTGAGCTGAGGAAACTCCTGGGATATACATATAGATCAGGGTGGTTCTAATACAGCGGATCACTGAGCGGTATATTTTTGGTTTCTCAGCAGGTTTTTATTATTTTGGAAAAATCCCCACAAAGGACCCAAACTGATGGTCTAAGCGAGGCGTGACACCTGTAACAAGGGCATCAATTTATCTACCTACCTTCCTTGAAATGGCCAAGGTGCTGCCAAGTAGTTGCCAAGAAGGTTAGGTTAGGTAGGCGGGCTGGCTTAGAGCCACACTCAGGACAATACTGACCCATTGTGATGCCCATCGGGGGTGGAGGGTTGTCCCTTACTCATTTTAATCCTGTCTACAAAAACTGAGATTAAATACTCACCGTGTTGTTCGATACAAACCAGCCTGTGGATTTGGTGAAGTTCATTATCCTGTCTATCGGTGTGCTGGAGAGC